>CM066327.1:65254794-65277794 GCA_033807775.1 Saussurea involucrata | reverse complement strand
GTTCTGATTTTTGAGCAAGTTATGGTGATTTGAAGTTCAGAATGTTCAAAAATCACAGAATCCAAACATTTTTCTAAGGAATTTTCTCTGGATAGTTTTATCAGAATTCTGACTCTCTTACTCAGAAGTTCTGACTCTATTACTCAGAAGTTCTGACTCTACTACTAAGAATTCTGACTCAACTAATCAGAATTCTGACTCTGATACTTGGAATTTTGAACAAGTTACTCAGACTTCTGACTATACTACTTAGAATTCTGACTCAACTATTCAGAATTCTGACTTTGATACTTAGAATTTTGAACAAGTTACTCAGAATTCTGACTCTTCTAATCAGAATTCTGACTCTACTACTCAGAATTTGGATTTTTGATATCTAATGAGGAATCATCGTAGATGATTACCAAAATCTCTTGATTTTGCAGGATTATCTTGATTTCAGAGGACTCAAAATTTGATCTGATTGTTTCAAGATAAAGTTCAAAACCCGTGCTTCAACGTTTTAGGCTTTTGAACATATCAGTTCAAAACCCGTACTTAAATGACAATGGCTTCTGAATAATTCAGTTCAGGACCCGTACTTCAGAGACTAAGACTTCTAAACAAATCAGTTTAGAACTCATATTTCTCAGGTGATATCTTTAACTGTCATATTTTTATGTTTCAAGGAACAAGTGGTGAAAGGTAACATTGTATTATGTTTTATTTCTATTGCTTTGAATGTTTGAATCTTAACAATTTAATTCAATGATATGATTTTTTTTTAATTTTCATTCAATGAATAAATGTGTGTCAAAAAGTGATTTTACAAGTATTTTGTATTATCTGAGCTATATTTGTTTCAACTTTCACTTCTGAATTAAATCGAAAGGTAAGCAAAACATGAATGAAATTATGCCGAATGCTCAATGTTATGAAATCTATACTTATATAGAATATAATGTTCAAAAAGCCTAAATGTCAGAATGTTGGATGGAAACAAAAATATGGGGGAAGTACTACGTTTTAGTACCAAGTGATTGAGATGAAATATAAATATATATAAAATCATTTAGTTTGAAAGTTTGTACCTGTGGCCTTTCTGGTTTGGGAGAGTAAGTCCTAAGGGGTGCTCGACACCTAGTCCCTAAGATCAACTGGTCTAGGATAGGCTGACCCAAATCCTGCAATAGAACCAGATAGAAAGCCATGTTCTACTGGTACAAATGGGTTTAAGATATATCGATGTGGCCTTTCTGGTTTGGGAAATTAAGTTCCAAGGGGTGCTTGTCACCTAGCACCTAAGACTAACTGGTCTGGGATATGCTGACCCAAATCCTGCTATAGAACCAGATAGAAAGTCATGTTTAACGATGTATCTTATTCTTACTAAACGTTTTGATTAAAAGATGCCAATGTGCACAAAATTAAAAGATGTCAATGAGCACAAAATTAAAAGATGTCAATGAGCACAAAATTAAAAGATGCCAATGAGCACACATCTCTTGAAACTTTGGGAAAATTCAAAGTCGCAATAAACCTGTAAATTTGTGAAAATCCTGATTTTGGACAAATAGTGTAAGTAGAGCAAAGTATTCTTATATGTTTTAGAATTGCATATTCTTGAAGCTAATCATATTTCGCATGCTAAGTATACCAAATGGATTTAATAAAGAGATTGAAACTGAACATTTTTTAACTCGATATGCAATGATGACTTGTATTTGAATCCAAACACATGCATTTGATTTCATTTGATTGAAAAATCTGATAAATTTCATTAAGTTGGATTTCTTTTGTAAATTTTTCAAATGATCAAATGTTAGTAGTTATCAAGTGTAGTTCAGTAAATCTTATTCTCCTTGTATAAATGTTTTCATTAAAGCACTATATTTGAAATGAAAAATTTTTAATGAAATATATGCATACTTTCAGGGGGAGAAAACAAACTGCTACAAAATTCTTATTTTGAGGGGGAGCAAGGTTATTCATTAAGGAGGAGAAAAAGCATAGACTTCATCGCTAAAGTTTTGAAAATCAAGGAGGAGAAAAAGCATAGACTTCATCACTAAAGTTTTGAAAATCAAGGGGGAGAAAAGCTAAAGATTTTGAAGATGATTTTGCTTTCCAAAACTTTAGGGGGAGAAAAGCTAAAGATTTTGAAGATTGATATGGTTTTTGTACAGAAATAACAAAAGAGAGAAATGTTATTTTAAGAAGGAGAAGAGGAAAAGAAAACTGATCGGTAAAGCTGAAATGAAGATGAGAATTGTCATTTCAAGGGGGAGCAAAGAAAAAGCAAATATATAACAGAAATCAATTTGGAAATCGTTGCTGCTGCTGATTAAAGACTGACCAGAAGTTGTTAACTCAGATTATTCAGAATTCTGAGCAAAAGTTGTCAAAGCATTCAGAAGAGCTCCTTCTGAAGATTGTTCCTGCTCTAAGAATCTGATGATGAAAAGTACAAGTGTGTTTGACAAAAAGGGGGAAATTGTTAGATCTAGAGTTTTGTCAAAAACACAACTGTTAAGATCTAATCTGAAGAATCAGAGTTCTGAGTAAGAAGACTCAGAAGTTCTGATCAGAGAATAATGAAAAGATTACAAGTATGGAAGTTGCTCAGAAGACTCAGAAGTTCTGAGTAGAAGACTCAGAAGTTCTGAGTGAGAAATCTCAAAAAGATTCTAAGTGTTGGATTCTGACTAGAAGGTTCAGAGTTCTGAGTAGGAGACTCAGAACTTCTGACTATGAAGACAAATGTTTTGAAAATCAAGGAGGAGAAAAAGCATAGACTTCATCACTAAAGTTTTGAAAATCAAGGGGGAGAAAAGCTAAAGATTTTGAAGATGATTTTGCTTTCCAAAACTTTAGGGGGAGAAAAGCTAAAGATTTTGAAGATTGATATGGTTTTTGTACAGAAATAACAAAAGAGAGAAATGTTATTTTAAGAAGGAGAAGAGGAAAAGAAAACTGATCGGTAAAGCTGAAATGAAGATGAGAATTGTCATTTCAAGGGGGAGCAAAGAAAAAGCAAATATATAACAGAAATCAATTTGGAAATCGTTGCTGCTGCTGATTAAAGACTGACCAGAAGTTGTTAACTCAGATTATTCAGAATTCTGAGCAAAAGTTGTCAAAGCATTCAGAAGAGCTCCTTCTGAAGATTGTTCCTGCTCTAAGAATCTGATGATGAAAAGTACAAGTGTGTTTGACAAAAAGGGGGAAATTGTTAGATCTAGAGTTTTGTCAAAAACACAACTGTTAAGATCTAATCTGAAGAATCAGAGTTCTGAGTAAGAAGACTCAGAAGTTCTGATCAGAGAATAATGAAAAGATTACAAGTATGGAAGTTGCTCAGAAGACTCAGAAGTTCTGAGTAGAAGACTCAGAAGTTCTGAGTGAGAAATCTCAAAAAGATTCTAAGTGTTGGATTCTGACTAGAAGGTTCAGAGTTCTGAGTAGGAGACTCAGAACTTCTGACTATGAAGACAAATGTTTTGAAAATCAAGGAGGAGAAAAAGCATAGACTTCATCACTAAAGTTTTGAAAATCAAGGGGGAGAAAAGCTAAAGATTTTGAAGATGATTTTGCTTTCCAAAACTTTAGGGGGAGAAAAGCTAAAGATTTTGAAGATTGATATGGTTTTTGTACAGAAATAACAAAAGAGAGAAATGTTATTTTAAGAAGGAGAAGAGGAAAAGAAAACTGATCGGTAAAGCTGAAATGAAGATGAGAATTGTCATTTCAAGGGGGAGCAAAGAAAAAGCAAATATATAACAGAAATCAATTTGGAAATCGTTGCTGCTGCTGATTAAAGACTGACCAGAAGTTGTTAACTCAGATTATTCAGAATTCTGAGCAAAAGTTGTCAAAGCATTCAGAAGAGCTCCTTCTGAAGATTGTTCCTGCTCTAAGAATCTGATGATGAAAAGTACAAGTGTGTTTGACAAAAAGGGGGAAATTGTTAGATCTAGAGTTTTGTCAAAAACACAACTGTTAAGATCTAATCTGAAGAATCAGAGTTCTGAGTAAGAAGACTCAGAAGTTCTGATCAGAGAATAATGAAAAGATTACAAGTATGGAAGTTGCTCAGAAGACTCAGAAGTTCTGAGTAGAAGACTCAGAAGTTCTGAGTGAGAAATCTCAAAAAGATTCTAAGTGTTGGATTCTGACTAGAAGGTTCAGAGTTCTGAGTAGGAGACTCAGAACTTCTGACTATGAAGACAAATGTTCTGAAGCGCTTATTCAGAAGTATGTTCAGAATTCATATCTTGGGATATTCTCTGTTATATTCAGTTACTAATTAGAACACGTGTAATTGTTCTATTAGTCTGTTACTTATATGTACTGTAGCTTTAGCTATTCTCTACAGTATATATAGGAGTTAGCAACTGTAGCTAACGTAATCTTTAGAGAGAATCTTTGGCTAATCTTTAAAGAATCTTTGATATAATCTTTGGTGAATCCATTTAGAGAAATTCATTGTAATATCTTGTAATTCACAGATTGTTAATAAATCATATGACCAGTTGCTGTGAATACAATCTTAATTGTTCATATTTGATTGTAAGAGTGTATCATGGACTTTCACTTTCATTTATTTGTCTTCTTCTTGGCACGTCAGTGGGCATCGGAGTAGGCATTCCCAAAGTCACTGCAGATTTTTACGTGAAAGTGCAGCAAAAGCCCACTAAATGGTTCATAAAAACTGTAATCCACTCTTTTTGCTCAATTGTGGTAATAAGACCAAGAATGGGTGATTTAAGAAGCGAAATGGCCAAAATTTGACCAAAGAAGATCAAAATAAAACGTGAAAATTTAAGCCCAAGCACTTTCATTGCAATTAATCTTAGCTCTAGCACCTCAACTCCATAAATATCCCACCATTAAACTACATGTTTCAACGAAAAAATAGTGAATAAATATGTGAAAAGTTATAATTCTATAAATAAAAGTTTTTAAATTACGAGTATTAACCCGGTGGGTGTGTCGTATAAGTCGTCTTAGCTTCTCTGTACCCAAATAGTATGCGTCTGTGTTTGTACTCATCAAGTTTATTTTCAATCTTATTATATGTTTCATCATCCTTAACAAGCCTCTCCATACATTTGAATAACCCCCTCGTAATCACTAGATGGCTAGAAGTCTCAGGATCCCATCTATATCGAAGATTCAAGAAGTATCCAGCCGCATGCAAGTCACGATGCAACTAATGATCCAACTTTGAATCAATGATGTCCCAAATCTCCTTATAAGAAGAAACATCACCATTCAAATCATGTGCAATTTTCTCTTTTGCTTCATCCATTGCCCCATAAATGAATCCTATGGTGGGAGTCTCACATTCAACTATCCAAAGGTGTAACACCCCAAAATCTGAGCCAATTTAAACCTCAAGTTATAACAGGTTATGACAATAAATACTTCAACTTATAAAAACAGGCAGTGGATTAACCATCAAGAGTATATTCACATTACAAGATCCTTCAAATAACCTATCAATCTAATTATGTCACTACAACCAGATTAATCAAGTTATCTATCAATCCATCCGAATCTCTTCTTTGTTAAATTCATCCACCTCTGCTATATCAAAACGCTCGTCCCACAACCCTTTACCTCCCCAAACTAGTACCTAGTAAGAAAACATCATTTGAAACGATTAGGCCAACGCCTAGTGAGAACATTCGTTTCCAAGATAACATTTGTAAAATCAATGTAAACAAGTTACAACAAACTTGATTATTCCTTTTCTTACCGTACAACAACTCCTTTTACTACTGGGAATCTACCCCACTTCCATAATTATGACTAATTCATCTAGCCATAATATTACTACCAAGAGTTTACCGTGAACAATCCCATATTCAAGGTTAATACTCTTATTCAAGAAATTACAAGTCAAAACCTGCCTATTTCTTAATCCGGGAGTAGAGATTACAAATTACTTTATGCCTATCTCTAATCTCCCTTTCACAATTTGGGAAATCTCTGATCTTCCCTATAAAAATGGAAATCTCCGATCTTCCATTCGAAATGGGAATTACAAATCAAAATCTGCCTATTCCACATTTCACATCCTCACCACCTCAGAATCACTGACCCCAATGGGATTAATATACCGCGATACACAACCGGGGCCCTCACGATGATTCAAGGTACTCTCATTTGCTAGAAATTACATCCCTTGGTCATATAGCGAGTACTCGGTTCCCATTAGACCGTACCCAGGTGCTCTACGATGATCGGATGCCTATTTTTAGCAACCGCAACACAATACATAAGTATTATAACTCTTAATATTATATGTGCATAACATACAATATATTTATCTCAAAACATATTCTATATATACATTTATGAAGAATATTAATCTCTCGACATCTCGACTTCTCAACTATCCCCTCTTTGCAATTTAGCACGGGGATCAATCATGGCATAACTCATAGTCATCTATTTGGACTCATTACTGATGATGACAAGTCCTTACAACTATCGACAACTCATGTTAAAATCAGTTTCATAACAAAGTGATAATTGCTCAAGCACTATTCATCATCTTCTTCATTTAGCCAGTTCATAAAATCGAGTTATTGAGCCTACTATCTTTCAATTAAATCATACCCAAGCATTTAGACATAGTTTAAGACATACCTATATCAATTTCAATGGCTAATTTTAGAGTGAAGTGAATAAACTCACAACATATTCTCAAATCTAAGAATACCTTATTCAGTCCTTATTCAAAACCATAGCTAAAAGCATCCGAACAACCGACGTCAATCACAAGACTTTGGGTTTGTAATTGGCACATAAAAACATGTTTAAAGTGTTCAAATGCTATTTTACACTCAAAACGAGTACCCATACCCCTATATTTCGCTTTAAAATGACTCCAATACGTAACAGCAAAAAAATCAGAAACCAATGCCGGGATTTCCAATACCGGGACTCCAAATAAAATAGCATACCGGGACTTAATAAACCACCGGGACTTGATAATATAACATACCGGGACTTGCCACTACCGGGACTTCCAACTACCGGGACTTGCCACTACCGGAACATTCAAGTACCGGGACTTTCAAGGTTTTGCGTACTGTCCGTTCAACAAGTCCTCAAATCGATTTAAAACATGAAATCAGTTCAATCTACTCATTATAATCAATCCTCAGTCAGTTCATACAAATATACCAAGGTTACTATAACTTAAAAACACTGATTTGTACAAAGAATCGAATGAACTCACCTTATTTGCAAAAACCAACTTTTCTGCACGATTTCGATTCCAATCTGTTGTTACTGATTTCTGGAAACCTAATCAACAAGCAGATTCGTTTACAACCCAACATCTATAACAAATTAAATTAGAAACCAACACAAATCCTTACCAATTTGATGATCCAAGTTTCTTTCCTTTCTTTCTCTCTTTTCTCTCTATTTCCTTTCTCTCTGCTCTTCTTGCCGACTCAAAACAAGAAAATGAGATAATATCTCATTCCTTTTAACCTTTATCCATACATACTTCCAAAAGTGACCCAACACCCCCCTCAATTTCCAATATTCCCACAAGTAACATCCAACTTTAAATCCCTTGTATTTTAACCCTATTGAATTATAAAGCTTCCATATAATTCAAGGTTAGTCAAAATACAAATAAATCCCAATTCTCATTAAAATACTATTAACGAAAATTCAGGATGTTACAAAAGGACATGCACAATGGGCTTTGTAGTTCTAATAGAATAAACTACACTAGGACAAAATGTTCTTTCACCCATAACAATCTTTTTGATTGCTTTTCCTTGGGGTTTTTCCCATGCATAGTTTGCCCACTCATTTGAAATAAACATGGCTTGTAGTGGTTGTTTTAAATCAAACATGCTCTCCAATGTTAAGAAGGCTATGCAAATCGGGTGGTTGCAAGGAGAACAAGACCTTTCTTTGCATAATTCATTTTTAAGCTCAATACCCATTGATAATTGTGAATAAAATTGCTAACTCGTTTACCTTTGAGCAACGCGTTTTTTTGTTGAGGCCATTCCCCGATTTTCTCAAGCATCAAATCGATGCAATGAGCAGCACATGGTGTCCAGTACAAATGCTTTCTTTTGTTCATTAACATAGTTCCAACAACTTTATATGCACTTGTATTATCGGTGACTACTAAACGACAATATCTCCCCTGATCTCTTCGATGACTCCATCGAGCAATTCAAATAACTTCTTTGCGTCTTTCGCACAATCTGATGCATCAACAGTCTTTAACAAAACAATGCCATGTTGATTGTTGACGAGGAAATTGATAAGACTTATATTTCGCATGTTTGACCAACCATTTGATAACAAAGAAACCCCAGTATTTTTCCACGTGGCTTTGATTCATTCACTATCTTGGTGGTCGACTTCACTTCTTCTTTCAGTATCCATGTCCTTAGCCCGTGCATAGTAGGAGCTTTCAATCCACGTCTGTCACCAATGGAGCGCAACATGCTAAAGTTGGAAGGGCTTGTTGCAACATTGAATGGCATCCCATTCTCGAAGAAAAAAATCTCCATATGTCCATGCGCACTTGACTTCAGAGCTCATTCGCATTTGGGTTTGGAGACACATTTTCGTCTTCTCCGACGTGCCCCACGAATCGATCCATGGGACCTCTAATCCCCGGTATTTGTCTCCAAGGGAATTCCATTTCCACTTGCAGTTCCACTTTTGTTACCAACAAAGTAGGAACCATGATCGACAGTTTCCTCAAAGTTACGTTGAGAAGCGAACCTCGCATCTCGAAAGGACTTCAAAGCTTATCTCGTCCTTGACTTATAGAAGAACTTTTGGGCACGGTACAACGTCTTTATGCATACACACGAGATGCTCTTTGCTTCACTTTACTCCCCCCTTTATGTCTTTGTTACAAAAGTTACATTCAAGTATTCGCAACCCTTTTTTTCACCCTTTCCGGGTACCGCAATTTCAACACTATACTTCCATCCTGATGTCATTTGATATACTTTAATATAAAGACATAAAAACAAAATTTATACCTAAATCTAAATATATACTTAAAACAGAATTTATACATAAAATTGGCATATACATTATTTATACATAAAAACAGAATGTATGTGTATAAAAACACAATATTTATATATACAAAATATTTATAGTGTCCTACGTGAAGAAAAAACAGAATGACATAATATTACTTGTGGCATGAGTATAAAAACAACATGCTTGTCACATATCATATAAGCAGGGTAAAACAACATAAACAATATAAAAACAAACTATAAACAATATAAACAGTCCAAAAACAATATAAAAACATCATGCTTGTACATAAAAACAGATTTTAACATAAAACAACATGCGTGTGGCCTAAAACAATATATAAATAACAAATTATATATACAAAAAACTGATTTTTATGTTAATGTAAGTATGATTCAGACATACAGTAGATTATGTAAAAAATAAACTTTTATTTTTTCACATTAAAACAAGATATAAAAATACAATAATTATATATAAAGACATTTTAAAAAGTTATATGTGTATTAGTGTATACATAATTTTTACATAAAAACAGAACATTGATCATTGATGTATAAAAAGTAAAAACATAACAAAACAATGTCTTTAAAATGTATTGGTGGCCTTATAGGCTGATACATCATACATAGAACCCATAAGGCCATAACTTAGTGATAGCCTGATATGTAGAACTCTAGAACCCAACATAACAGTGGAAGGCTTCTGTTTATAAATTATTTTGAAATAAATATAACAGTGGAAGGCTTCTGTTTATAAATTATTTTGAAATAAATATAACAGTGGAAGGCATAAAACGAAGGCAACATGTCAAAGCATAACAAGAAGGCAGTGTGTCCAAACAAGTTGTTTATATATCCAATATGCATAATAACAATTAACAACATAAAAAATAACACCATTTGGTCCAATTAACAATTTAACATACATACATCACAAGATCACAACATAATTTTGAGAGTTTACACGTAAAAAAGACAGAACATGCAGAAAACAGAAGAAAAGAAGCTTTAGAGAACTTACCTCTTGTAGATGAAGCAAAGAAGCAAAACCAATAGATGGAACTTAGAAGTATAGAACTGACATGGGTGGTTAGGTTGTTGGAGACTTGGAGTCTTGGTGCAAACGAGCAAAAGGAATCAATAGAAGAAAAATGATCAATACTAAATTGGTTGTAGCTGTTTATGATGGAGTGCTGGCCGTTCAACTTATAGGCAGAAGAAGGAATGAATTGGGGTGCGATTAGGATTTAAGAAGCATAAGATTACTATTAGAAGGAGAAGATATCAATTATCAAGGAGAAGATATCAATTAGGGATTAGCAAGTCAAGATTTAGATTGAGAAAATAGAGAAATAACCGTTATATAGAGAGAAAGACTGAGAAGATATCGATGATGGTTCAGTTTCCATATGAAAAGAGGCTGAAAAGATATCGACTAATCAATTCCTTAATTAAAAAATATTTTTTTTTGTCAACAAATCAGGGATAGATGCCTCTAAAACGCCCCACCGCCTCACGCCCCGTCTCACCATGTAAGGCGTACGTTCAATCTGCCAAGGCAGATGTTACACCCTTAAAACCAAGCGGGTCGTAACGAAACGTCAACACTTAAAACATACGTTCATCAAAATAAGTCGCAACGAATATTTAACATTACATCAAATAATCTTTTAAGAAGACACGAAGTACTAATCAACAACCCAACAACGTAAAATTTAAAACCAAACATAGGTAGTCTGCTAACATAAACATTCCTCAAGCCAGACCTTTGCCCTTATCGACCTCGAACTTTCCTGATCCTGAGATACACGCTAAAGATAACTTTACGCTAAGTGAGTTCATGGTTTTCGCAATGTCATCCATCAATTATAAAGATAAATCAGATACAAGTAGACATTCATAATTTATTCACAAAATATCATGCATTAAAAAAACACATCTTGCAATTATTAAAAATTACATCTTGCCATCACATTTGAGATTTACGTCCACTTGGCATGGTGGGGCTCCGACATTCTGTCCATCTCAAGTCAAGCACAGAGGTGCCCTCAAGCATATGTCTTAACTTTCGTCCCATAGTTCAGTCCCAAAGGTACCCCTTTCGGCACGGGCACTGGCTATCATCATCGTTTGCGGTCTCCCGCCGTCCAATACCGGCGCCCCGGTGATGAGCCCCACACTTATAGCCATGTCTCCTCGTCCCAATTCCATCATTTAATACACATATCATACATAGCATGCTTTACATTCGATTTAAATCAATGGCATGCTCAAAAACATTTCTCATCGCTAAACATCCAACAACGTCAAACATGCAACATATATATATATATATATATATATATTTATAGCCATCTTCTTATGTAAACCCAACATTTGATGTAAACTATGAAACCTTCAAGTGACCGTCGATTAAAAGCGTGAATGGTCTGGATTATAGCGGTGGCATAGAGGTAAATAACTACGAAATTAAGGGTACGATGGTCTCCCGTGAAATATGAAAAGGGTATTACGGGTATGCCTGAAAAATATTAAATTAGGAAAGAATCTCCGACGAATCACTTCCGTATTTCACGCTTCCATATTTCACGATTTCAAATCGATTGAAGGTAATCGCTTCCATATTTCACAGAAATCTGCTACGAAAATTTGAAGAAATATAATGGCGGATGAAAACAGGGCGCGAATCATGAGAGGTATGAACCCTAAAATAGTTGTTTTCATAGTATAAGAACCATTTGTGCCTAACTTGGGTTTTTTGTTTTCATAGCTCGTCAAAAGAGCGAAAGGATTCGATTGCTGACCTCCTTCTCCAAGTTCAAGAATACTAAAGAGAATCCGGTGGACGTGGAGTTGGAAGGATTACCTGCTGAGAAAATGAGTGAACAAGGTATGAAATCGTTGTTTTCATAGTATAAGAACCAAGGTAATCGATTGAAGAAAATGAGTGAGCAATGTATAATAAATGTGTTGCTACGTTGTTGTTTTATGGGAGTTCGTCGTTGAAAATTATGAAACAATCTGTAACACCCCGAAAATTGGAAATCTGAATTTTGGAGTTGCGGACGCCCGCATGGGCGCAAGGCCGGACGTCCGCGTAGCGCGGAAATCCACGTGTCGTCCGCGGAAGCAACAAATAAATTTGGGGTTTCGGTCAGATTGAGGTTGGACGTCCGCGAGATGCACCAGTCGGACGTCCGCGATGTGTCTGATGAAATAATTGTTTGCTTTTAAGGCCTTTCCCCTCTCTCTTCCCCCACTTTATTTCACAACCCTAACTCATCCTCTCTCTCTCTCTCTCTAAGCCGATCTCTCCAAGAAAAACCTCAAACCCTTCCTCCTCTTCTTCTTCATCTTCTCCACTCAAATCAAACCCACTTCTACCATTGTTGAAGATATGGGAAATGATTCTACATGGTTAGATCTGGATATTTATGGTTGGAAACTTATGGATCTAGGTTTTGGAAGATTTGGACTTAAAGATTCGTATTTCTTCAAAGGAGCTTACGTTTGGGAAAATCTAGGTTTAGCCTAATCTAGCAACGTGAGTTCAAGTTGATTTGTGAAAACGTTGTACATGCCAAAATGTTTATTTTAAAGTATTTGTGTGCTTTATATAAAATTATCTCTTGTTGAGTTATTTAGTGGGTTTTGATTTAATCAAAGTGTTAAACTTTACAAATCTTGTAAAACACCCACATTTGGGGATTTTGAGTGATTGATAAACAAATCACAAGTGAAAGTGTTTTGTTGAATTTATTGCATAAGTGAAAGTTGTTTGATCAAAATACCATTCTAGTGTTTGTTGAGATTATGCAATAGTTATGATATGTTACATTTTGAAAATGTGAACGTGTGAGTTGAGGATTTTTATCAATCTCGACCTTATGAATATTTTAAGAGTTGTAAACCTTTTATTTTGGGCCGGAGGCCAATTGAGAATGAAAAGGCAAAGATTTTGGATAACGATGTATTTTGGTTTACGTAACCGTGTGGGGAAAGCGTATTTAGCCAAACGTTCATTTTGCCTTTGAGGGCTTGATTTATACTCAAATGGGTCTTTTGAGTGTTTGCCGGTTTAAGTAGCTCGAGGTGGAGCCGTAGATGTGTTATGTGCTTAGTTGCGTTTTATTCGAGTATGTGCCTCTTTGAGGGGTTTGTCTTATATGTGAAGACTAATTGACGATTATATATACGTGGTGCCTTTAGGTCTTATCAACCACTACAAATTTTATGCATTGTCATGTTATAAAGAATTTGAGTATACGTATACACACACACACACACACACACACACACACACACACACACATATATATATATATATATGCATGTATGGTTTGACTTCATTGGGAAAACGACAATGAAGGGGTTTTGAGTTAATCATGCCTCGGAGCATGTGTTTGCATGGTGTGGGTTAGACACACTTCATTTGCATGAGTTGACTTTGATAAATGATCATTGGATCTTTTGAGCTTATGATTCGGTTTTGGACTCTGTTGGGTCTTGAGGGCATTTGCCCGGTTTTGATAAGCTCGACGTGGACTTGGGTTATGATTTGTATGAATTTCATTGTATTTGAGAATTACATGATTTGAATGCATTGGTTATTCTTTTGAGGTCATGTATAAATTTTAAGTTAAGTAAGCTTGTTTTGGATGGTGGGATTCCAAGGTAAAGATCCGGTCGGATTGAACTTGGTGGTTTTAGGCTAGAGATCCAGTTTGGGTTGATGCCTCAATAGACTAGAGATCCGGTTTGGGTTGATGTCTCCGTGGACTAAAGATCCGGTTTGGGTTGATGTCTCACTAGGCTAGAGATCCGGTTTGGGATGATGCCTCACTTAACTAAAGATCCGGTTTGGATTGATGTCCAATTGACTAGAGATCCGGTTTGGATTGATGTCACAATTGACTAGAGATCCAGTTTGGATTGATGTCACAATAGACTAAAGATCCGGTTTGGGTTGATGTCTATTATTGACTAGAGACCTGGATATGGTTGATGTCATATGTTTTCCCATCCATGAAACATGTTTGTATTTTATAATTGTGGTTTAACTTGCATGTACGCCACATTCGATGAAATCGGGTCTCCCCCGTCAACAAAGGGTGTTGTTTTCGGGTATTTTGTTTATCCGCGTTGTCGGTGTCATATTATATTATATGCATATGGATTGTTTTCCATGATTGATGGACGGTATTTTATGTTTCATCCTTGTTTGGATGTTTTCAACTATTGGAGTATTATTCGCATTGACGATTATTTGGGAAGTTATTATTTATTTACCTCTTGGGTGAGTTTTGGATTTGAGTCCATTGTGGAGAAATAATTTTCATTGGAATCTTTCCTCACGGAAATTGTGTGCGATTGGAAATTAGGTTGTCGGTGTATTTTATACAAACCCCTTTTTGGAAATCATGAGTCAAGTTGAATCTTTTGGTCTATCAAATTATTTGCTCATGATATAAACTCTTGAACTCACTAGGCGTTAGCCTAACCTTTTTATTTGTCGGCATGTGCAACAGGTTCACGTTGGGAATAGCTTTAGCTACACTGTGAAGTGATGAGTGCTAGTAAAGTGCACGAGAAGTGATTTCGCTTAGTGAAGTCTTCCGCACTTACTTGGGATTAGCAACTTGCAATTGTGTTAAGTAACACCTGTCTTGGGTTATTAGTTGTGGAAACTATGAGGTTTAAACTTTGAGGTATTTTCAAGGATGGTCTGTAGAAATGATTTTATCCTCTTTTGGTTATTTTATCGAAATTAAAGTTAGTTGCTCGTTCCAATTTTGAGGGTGTTACAAGTTGGTATAAGACATAAGTTTGAGAGAACTAGGTGTTGATTTCGGATACCTAGACTCAAACTAGCGTTCTTTTAAGTGAATGAGAGCGAAAGTGCACCGTTAGGCACTCTAAGATAGGATATTTGGAGGTTGTTGGAGTCACTAGAAATGAGAAGTCACGTCAAGAGTAGCAAGGGCGATCATGTATGGTACGTTCATAATTTCACCTGGCCAGTGTTATGGTGAACCTATCAGTTACATGAGGGTACTTGAACGACTCTAGCGTGATGACCGTTGGGGTAGTGAAGGATTTCTAAGCGATTGGTCATTAGAAGAGGTTGACGACTTTAGCATTTGCCATTTGGAGTGGCGGTAAGCATGTTGATTGCATTAAGTAGACCGTTCGGGTCAAAATTGATGGTTGGATTGGAGCCGTAGGCTTATTGAATTGAGCTTGATTCGAGGAGAAAATTGTAAGATTAGTCGATGTGACTTCCAATTTTGCGTTAGGATGTTGAGCATCCGGATGACGGTAGAGTGATCGGAGTAATTGGAGGAGTGTGACCTGGACGTTGAGTGCCAACTAAATATATGCACGAAATTTATTTTATTTTTAAAATAAATTGCATCAGTTATTTCTTGTGTTTCAAATCGTCGTGTAGACGACATTGCGGAATCTTGGAAAACACGTTTAGCACACACACAAGATTTTAAACCATGATTTTGGAACATGCATGAAACTATTTTACGACTGACAGTTGTAAACCTGGTCGAGACTTACTTTATTATTTGTGGATGTCCACTGCTACTTTCGGATAATGCGGTATCCATATTTTTATGTCGTTTATGCTTTTGGACAAGTAACCGCGACTTACGACTTTAACATTGGATCTCCTCCACATATGTTAAGGTTTGGACGGAGAGTTACATTCCCTTGTGTCGATGTTGAGCTTTAATGGGAGTTTTGATTTTTGCGAGTCTTGACGAAGGGGTGTTGTTTTATTTTGTGTTGCAACAAAAAAGGAGATTTTTGGAATTATGATGATTTGGTCATAACGTTGTTTTATGCGATTTGATTATTGAAAACGAAAACTTTGGCACCATTTAATTGGTGGGATGCCGTTGAAGTTCCATCGAGTTTTATGGAAGTTTTGTGAAGTATAATGGACTTTCGTTTTACGACATTTTTCGGTGCATGGGTGACACTTTTTCAGGTGCATACTTGAATGATTGTGTGCGTTAATCCATGGGTTTTAGCGAGTATCATGCGTCATACGAATTTTGTTGAGAAATGTGCTTTATGTCGCATTGCATAAAAAAATGGTTTTGAAGTTTTGATGCCACATGGCTTCTCCTTTGAGAATCGTGGTAGCATATTTTGTTACAACTTGCTAGGTGTGCGAATTGATTTATATGTGGCGTGAGTAATGCATAAAAGAGCATCATGATAGTACGTCTCTAATGTTCTGTTTTATGCACTCTCGTTGTTGGCATTTTGATGCCCTTTCTCGCAAATACATTATATTGATTTATTGACATGAATAGTTTTGTATCCACTATTTTGGGGCGGTAATGTTCATCGCTTGTGCGGTTTAAGGTTTGAAGTTGACTTGAATTATTTTATGTGTCAATCAAATTATGTGCACGTATTGTTTTCCGAAGTTTTGAGAAAAACACATTGAGGTGTGCGAGCCTGGTCAAAGGATTTTATTTATTTGTCATTATATGACTGAATGAGAAGTTTTGAAATTTGATTTAATGAATTTCTACTTTGAAAATTTAGTATTGACTATCTGGTATGTGCTATACTATTTCAGAGTGACTACTAAGAAAGTGTTACAGACCGGTATGCAAAATTTTGGATTTGAGATTTCTTTTCGATGTTTAAACTGATATTTTCAAATGATGGAAACATCTTATTATTCGATTTAAAACTGGGAGATGACCCAAATCATGTCGTGTTTTAACCATGGTGTGTATATGAATTGCTTCGTTTCTCTGCGAACAAACTGACACATGCGAAGTTGTTAATGAATTACAATTCATGTCGTTTTATGGTTAAAAAGAGAATTTTGGGAATTGATGTCGCGTAAATCCTTCTTTTGAGGTTCGTATAAACAGGCTGTTGAACACTATTTTAATGTAGGAAATTACTTTGCGTGTTTAGTATAAGTAAATCCGTGATGGGACCCAAGCGGTTCATTTTAAAGGGTGCTGAGTACGTTTTTACGTTTCGTTAGTAAACTGATTTGCGATGAATTAGTTTTCAAAAATGATTTTTCATACGTGGGACGAGTGTGTCCGTGTTTGTGCATCTACCGGCTAGGTAGTGGTAAGTTTTTGTACATGCATTATGTTGGTATAAAAAAAACTTCGTGTTGAAAAATCTGGTGAAAACTTTATTGGCATATTTGTTGAGTCTGTCACTGAAAACCTTGAACTCTTTAGGCTTGCTGAGGTTGAGCAACCCCAGTTAGGGGTGAGGGCGTGTAGAACATTTCAGTAAAAGATTGGTTTTCTGACGCGTGTTATTACCGTGAGCCGTATGATGTCGTTTGTGGGATCGAATTATTTCTTGTGGGCAACTAAATGTTGGGAATTGCAGTGTCTCCTGTTAGTGCTTTTGTTAACCGTTCACGTCGGAAACCTTGTTGCGGGTTGTCGGTTTTGTATGAAGGTCGTGTAGGACCCTTTAGACCATGGGGATGACCATGGACTGGTGGGGATGTTTGAGGAATGAAGCTCGTGTGTGGAGCTCTGTGATGGGTCGAGTTTTGGGTGGTGTGACTAGGTGTCAGCTGTTGGATTTCGAGGCCAAGAACCCCTATTGTGATTGGAAGGTGTAGTCCAAATTTTAATAATTGTGGGATCGGTTGTGATGATCCTAAGGGGTTCGATTGTGATAAATAGTTTTAGCGAGATGACCCTCCTCATGTAGTAAAAGAATCTGTCGATTTGATGATTGATAATTAGACGTGTTTTGGAAGTGGTGTAATTGATGGGTCAGTGACGACCGTCGGTGTTGGAGTCTAATGGGACTCGTTAGAAGTAAGTGCCAGTTCAGCAGCGGGAACCTTAGATTTGGAGGTTCGTTGGTTTTGGATGTAATCAAATCTTGGACTAATTGGAGAAATTTAAGAGTGTGTGGGCATGGATTGATTTAGAGTCGGGATCCGTCGTCGAGGAAGTATGGAACAATTAAGGTTGGGAGACAACCGAAGTCATTTGGTTGGAAGTTACTCTAGTAGATTGACCTTTCACCCGGATATAAGTATAATGTACCTAAGCGGACATTGGTCGTGAGTATCAGTATGAAGTTGTTGGTACGTGCGAAATATGTGATTTATCGCAGTGGGATGCAAACTATCCACAGTGGGAAGCGCAAGTGTACACTGGCCACTATGATCGTCACAGCAAGTAATAGTTGGTAAAATACCATAATCGTATCCAAAGGGACTGGGCAATCAAGACACTATTGTTCTCATGAGCTTCCTTTTACGAGTTTCAATTAGAGAGGAAGCAATAAGTTGGTTGTCGTTTTGGAAAGCTATTTTTAACGAGTTACTTAAGATTTAAAAGGAGGAATGTACGTTAGATTTTCCCTAGATTTTATATTAAATACTTGATCCAGAAGAGTGCTCACTGCACTTGTGCAGAGTGGGCACTCTCGTTAAAGAAGACCGGTTACACAAATACTCACACATCCTAGTCAAAATCCCATACTTTTAGTCTTTATCATTTTGTCAATGGAAATCTCAGAATGGACCTTTTCAGGTCTCGATGGAATGTGTACAGACAAATACTCTAAGTGTTTTTAAGTACACAAACTAGCTTGCCTACTACTCCAGTGGGTTGAGATTATCTCATTGTGTAGACCCCACTTTCGTGAGTGTCATAAGAATTCTTTCGAATTACCTAGCATCATCCAAGCTCGTGTCACTGCGTTCTACTCATTTCTGAGTTAAGAACTAGACTTTAGATCCTCACAAGTGATCGACTTGTTCGCATCATTGGGCAATAATCGAGAGTAAATGACCAAAACGATAAATATTCAAAGTATGAAGATTACTCAAACATTTTTCATAAAATCTAGGTACTTCTCCTTCCTACATCCCAAAGGATGTTTAGCTCATATTTAAAGAAGTAAAGAAAACAAGAGATGAAAAGTTGCAAGTAAACATACTAAAATGCAAACGTTGAATAAAATCCGCAGTGGGCACTGCGGGAACAACACTGCTACAGAATCGTGAATTTGCTTCCAACTAAAGATTACACTAGAAATTAACTTGCAGAAAATTAAAGACTACTTCAGTGAATTCTAGAGCTAAACTAAAACTAAGATGCACTAAATGTGTATTAGATGGATGTGAATTAAATGAACCCAATACCTCTTTATATACTTAGAGGAAAAGGTGGACAAAACAAAAATGAGAAATTATCTAAAGGCTAAAACTCAAAGTAGGAGACATAAGATCTAGTTCCAATGAGCAAGGCTTCATTCCAAGAGTTTGTAGACAATTACCCCATGGTCACTTCTCCTTTTCCAAAAAGTAACCTTTAAGTACCATTGGTTTCATTAAACTATTGTAAATGCCATCTTTTAGGAGACATGCTTCTTTTCTCTTCTCCCATGCTTCTGCTGCCATCGATTCTTCTATTCTCCAGAGTCAACTTCAAGCTGAAATTTGAAATTTATTTGTCTTCTTCTTGGCTCGCCAGTGGGAACCGGAGTGGGCACTCTCAAAGTCACTGTAGAATATACGTGAAAGTGCAGCAAAAACCTACTAAATGGTTTATAAAAACTGTAGTTCACTCTTTTTGCTGAATTTTGGGAATAAGGCCAAGAATGGTTGATTTAAGACGCAAAATGGCCAAAATTTGACAAAAGAAAATAAAAATAAAAGGAAATAATAACTCTAAAAATAGAGTTATCACAACCTCAAACTTAAATCATTACTTGTCCCCAAGTAATGCAAAGAAAAAAAAAATAATGCACTTTGAGCTTTTAGGGACTTACCAGATTTCATGCCTTGAATGAATCTTGATCTCCTCCATGGATGCTCCTTTTGGTCCCAAAACTAAATTTTCACTTTTGTGCATTCGACGACATCTTTCCCTTGTTCACATTTGATCTATAGGACTTGATTGGGTTTGAAAGAGTTGTGGCTTTAAATGTGTTTCCCAAGGGTTTTGTAGCAAACATTGCCAAACTTGAATCGAAAATCCCGCTTTGGGATTTTATTTTACGAGATATTCTCCTTTTAAAAAGTGAACATTTCAGGGTTTTGCAAGGGTAAATAAGTACACTTCAGGCTTTATTTGTGTATGGGTATATTTTTTTTTGTGAAAGTGGGTATTCTGATGGTCCAGAATAGGCACACCATCGTTTTTTGGGAGTGGGCACTCTGATGGTCCAGAATAGACACACCATCATTTTCTTGGAGTGGACACTCTGTTTTTTTATGTTTTTTTGGAGGGGGGTACTGTCTACCCACCTCAAACTTAAGACTTCACAATGTCCTCATTGTGACTAGATTGAAAGTCACTGGAAGTCCCCACCTCAAACTTAAAATTTCACAATGTCCTCATTGTGACTTGGAAAGTAAAAACAAAGAGGTGGCTGGGTTACAAAAGGGTCGTGTTTGGGCAAGTGTATGCAAGAATGACCTATATCATTTCAACGTGACAAGTTGAGGATCTAGAACTTACAAAAGTGTGTTTTTAGTTCGGAGTCCGAAAGTTGTGCACCTTGAAATGGAAAAGGATCAAAAAGCATTCAAACAAGAAAATGGTTAGTAACCCAAAAGCACCTACTCAACAGTAGGGATCCATGCATCTTAAACCAAAAGATTGTCAAAGTAGCAATTGTCAATAGCCAACCATGAAAAACAACAAATAACATGAAAATAAAATTGTTTTTGTGAGCAGCAGGAGTGGGCACTAGAGTCCCAACAAACCATTAGTGGGTCGGAGTTGTGTTCGGGGAGTTATTAGCAACATCATCACTGGAGCAGTCATCACCTTCTTGTGTTGGACAGATCCCTTGGGGGAATTCAGGGAGTTGAGCAGCAAGTTCCGGGTCGGCACCTTCCAACATTTTGTTCATGATTGCGTCCCTTTGCTGAGTGTACATCTAAAATGCCGCTGTGACCTTGTCCATTTCCTTCTGTCGGTCGTCTATAGTGGTGAGACGATCATTGATGGCTTTAAGTTCTGTCAAGATGGCTGCAAAGGGGTTTGTGCTTCGGCTTGGAGGGGCAACAGATAGTGGGTTGATGGCAGTGTCCACTGGGGTAGCATCAGCAACGTTTTCATCAGTGGGAAGGGTGATTTCCCTACCCATCTTCTTGATAGTGATCACGCTGATGTTGTTGGCAGAAGTGACCCAGACATCACCTGGGGCAGAAGGCACTCCAACATCTATTAGCAACGAAGTAATCAAACATGGAAGGGGTAGAATTACCTTCTTTCGGGTCCTGGCTTGATAAATGGCCGATTGCATCAAAATACCGAGGTTGATGGTTTTTCCAGTGAGAATGCAGTAGAAGAGGCCACATTTGTCTTTGGATAGCGTTGTGTCATGTGTAGTGGGCGAGAGTGAGTGACGTAGGAACTGGAACCACACAACGGCTTCCTTTGTGAGGAAGTTGGTTGGGATGCTCTTCCTCCCTCCATCCATGACTCAAGTCTTGTCTTCGACAACTAAGGCCTTCAAGATAGCCTCCTCATCAACTTTGGTCATTTTCTGCAAAAACTTAGCAAACATACACGAGAGTGGGGTCCTAATGCCAATGACCCGATTGATGGTCGATGCCCCATAGTGCACATTGCGACCCCGAACTGTTACACTGGTGCTCTTGGTCTGAGAGGCCTCGGCATAAAATTCTTTTACCAAGGAAGAGTTGCTTTCCTATTAGCGGTGGCCAAAGTGGCCCAATCTTGCTGTAACTTTCCTTGACAAATGGGTTTGCATCCACAAATTCATGATCAAATCCCCTCTCCATATTCAACTTTTGATTGAAAATACAGTCAAAGTGGGCAGCATCAGCGGGGGTTGTGAACTACCTGGGGATGCCACTGGGGCATACTCAGTGCCCACTGTGACTTCATGAGGGTTGGTTGAAATTTGTTCATTATCAGTATCAGATTCTTCTGATAATGAATTGGAAGAGGGAATATGATCCTTACCTTTTCTTGCAGTGGCTTTCTTGGATCTCCCTGCATCAGATTTTGCAGGAGTGGTCACCGCAGACCTGGTGACCATGCCTCTTTTCTTCAAAGCTAACTTCATGGGGTTTTCCTCACCGCGACTTGCAATTTGGGGTGCATCCATATTGATGGTGTTTCCCATTTGCAACTGTTGGTTGATGTAATCTTCCTCTTCCTTTCTTCGGCACTCCTCATCCTCTAGGAACAGTCTTTCTTCCTCCTCTCGACTGAACCTTTCTTCTTCTTCTTTCTGCCTTATCTCTTCTTCCTCTTTTCGAATTCTTTCTTCCTCTGCCCTTTTTTGTTCTTCTTCCTCCCTCCGCAGCCTTTCTTCTTCCTCCCGTCTTAATCTTTCTTCCTCCTCTTTTCGCCTTTTCTCAACTTCTTCTTGATTTCAAGGAATTTTCGTTCAAACTCCTCTTGTAAACGAAGCATTTCTTCCTCAGCCTTCTGATCCTCGATATCGAACTCACTTAGACTAGTGTCTGAGTGCCTTGACGATGTGGCTTTCGACCCATCTTGCTTGGATGATTCGGCGTCGGGCACAACCACCACCGTGTTTTCGTCAGTGGAGGGGGGTGGTTGGTTAAGATCGCTGATGATATTTTCCGGCTGGTGGTCGTCGACGGTGACACGGCGGCGGGTGGCCCGGCCGTGCGTATTGAGGCTCGAAACGGCTCTCTTTGATCTAGCCATGGTGGTGGTTTTGTTCTTTGAGAGAGAAAAATAGGAGAAGAGAGAGAGTGTAGTTTGAATTTGTGAGGGTAAGAAGATGGTTTTTGGTATTTAATGGGGAAAGGGATTAATTTTTGGGTAAAAAATTGGGGGGAACGGTTATTGAAGTGTAATGGGTGGTTTTCTTGGAAAAACAAAGTTTTAGGGTGAGGTGGCATCATATTAGGGTAAAGAAGGACATAAAGGTGATTGGTTGGAAGAGAGATATGACATTTTCTGCTCCTTGGGCCGCCCAACC
>CM066327.1:65235294-65254294 GCA_033807775.1 Saussurea involucrata | reverse complement strand
ATGATTCATGTGAAATAAATTTTGGGAGTCTATTAGAACTCGTGAAAGTTAATCGACAGTTAATGGTAGGAATGATCGGATTCGAGTATCCTGTAGGGTATATTGGTGAGCACCTTTAGAATGGTTAGAGCTTGAAATTTGAATCGGGATGTATGGAATATCTAAGGTTGGGAGAACAACCGAAGACGTTTGACTAGGAATGAATTCAGTTGTTGGAGTGTTCTTCTGATCATAATTTCAGTGTTATTGAAGGAGTTTTATTGGTAAGAAAAGTATTCGAGCGATTTTTAGATGGTGTGAGAAATTTAGATTCCAGTTAGGGATGTGGCCAAGCGTATAGAGAAATTTAGGTTCCAGTTGGTGAAGGTCCAGTGGCAGCACCGGAAGGGCTCTGAATGGACTTGGGAACCTGAGGCTGAGATGCGGGAGAACTATCCAGAACTGTTTGCGGACGTAGACTTCGGGGACGAAGTCTAATTCAAGCGGGGGAGAGTTGTAAAGCCCGTATCCCGGTATGTTTTTTTTTATAAAAGTTATTTTGTGTTTTTCTTTAACGTTGTGGTTAACGGGATTAGCGGGACTGACCAAAATGTTATATAATCTTAAAACTCATTTTTGTTGGTTAGGGAATGAATGTGTAGGGGCTAATTGTGCCAAGTGGGGAAGAGGTTGCATGGGGTTCGGCCCATGTGAAACCGATCCTTTTCCCCTTCCCTTCTCTCGTTTTCTTTGGTGACAAGCAAACGACAACCCTAACCTCTTTTTCTCTCTTTCTAGCCTTCTTGGTCGTTCCCCTTCAGTGTTTCCTTTGCTGCCGTCGCCGGACACCCACAAACCGCCAGCACCACCGCTGGTTCTGCCGGCGAAGCGTAGGGCAGCGAGAGAGAGAGAGAGTATAGCGAGGGAGAGAGGATAGCGAGAGTGAGAGAGAGAAGCCGAAAGTTGGGTTTGCCGCTTTACCGTCGTCAAGGTAAGTCTCACTCTACCTTTTTGTTTCTTTTCGTCATTTAACCGTAAGACCGCCGCCACTGTCGTCGCGTGCGGCCATGGCTGCCGCCGGCTGCCACCATCGTGCGTTTCCAGCCCGGTGGCGGTGAGGGCAGGTCCGCGACCGTAGGTTGCGTGGGTGTGGAGTGAGATGTGGGTAGTAGGCTAGTTCCGTCTTATTAATTCTCGTTGTCGTTCGATCATGAAACAACCACCACCGCCGCAGCCGTGGCTGCCGGCGGTGTGTTGTCCCACGAACCACCCTTGTGGTGGCTGTAAAAGCGGGTTGGGGGCTGTTCGTGTGTGCGAGGGGTGGGTGACCGGATAAAAGTGGTGAAATCGTCCCTTTCGGTCTCGTTGGAGTTCCCTCTTCAAACCACCACCGTCGCCGGAGGTGGCTGCTGCCGCCGCCGACCACCACTGCCGGAGGTGGCAGTGGGTGGTGCGGAGAATAGTCCAGCCGTGGTAACCTTGACCCGAACCCTTAAAACCTAACTAATTGCGTAAACCGTTTTAATAAAGTTATGATTTTATGTGATCGCTACCATTCTGCCCAGTTTTATTTCATTCATAACTTTTCCTTCGTAGCTCGGATTGAGGCGAAACCGGTGCTCACGGTTCACATTCTGTGTCGGGCACACTTTTCGTGTTTTAGCGGAAGTCTGGTTCGGCCTCTAGCTAGGTGTAAATTAACTGTTTTGACAGCAGGTCCGGAATTGGCAGACTCGCGCCCTGTTTTTAGAAAATTCATATTAAATTGTAGGAAAATCGTTAGAACGCGTACGATATGTCCCTGAAACCCTAAGTCATGGAACTAACTGATTATGGAATAATAATTCTGGGTTGAGGAGTTTAAGAGGGGCTAAACAGGTCCCGAACAGACCTGTAAATCTTAGAGTAAAAGCTGGATTTTTCATGTGTGGGCTCATAGTTGTGACTTTGGGTTAGGACTTCGCGTTGACGTTTGATATCACTTATTTAGGTGGAAAGAGGTGAGTTGGAGTTGGCCGGATTGTCTTGCTGTTGTGGGTATCTACTTTGCTCTTGAGGTGAGTTCTCTCACTGTGTAGATAGGAATTGTATGCATGTTATGGTAGTTTGTATGTACTACTGTGCTTGTGGTGTGAACTAGTTGTTTGTGGTGCGTAATATTTGCTTGGGTTAAATGCTTAGTATAAATATGTGTTACATTACATCTCGGTGGGACCGAGGAAGTGGATAGAAATGTTGTGGGAACTCGGTGGGACCGAGGACTCGGTGGGACCGAGGAAGTGGATAGAAATGTTGTGAGAACTCGATGGGACCGAGGAAGTGGATAGAAATGTTGTGGGAACTCGGTGGGACCGAGGAAGTGGATGGAAACATTGTGTGAACTCGGTGGGACCGAGGAGTTGGGTACATAATTACTTGTATGTGTTTACTTGCATTATGTAACTGTGGTGTTGTTGCTCATGTGCAGATAGGAGTGATGTGTATATAATTTCTATCTGCACATGTGATGGAATTCACTAAGCCTTGTGCTTACCCTTTCCTATATAATGTGGTTGCAGGTACTAGCGGCTCCAAGGCGTGACGGTACACACTGGCGCGCGTGAAGAGTTTTTATAATCATGAGATTAGAGTTATTATTAAACGATTTAATTTCCGCTGTTTATTATTACTGAGAATATTTATTATTGAATTTGCAAACGAAACGGTGTTGTATATTTAATAAGGTTTTATTTATTAAAATGCCTATTTTTAAAAGTTAAAATTTATTGTAATTTTTGGGACGTTACAAAGTGCCACAACAAACTCAAATTGACCCATGGAATATTCCATTTCCTAGAAGAATGAAGGCTAAAAATATTGATGAACAATTTAAAAAAAATTTAGACGTTTTTAAACAACTTCACATTAACATACCTTTGGTAGAGGCTCTTGAGCAAATGCCAAGCTATGTTAAGTTTTTGAAAGATGTTTTGAACAAAAAGAGAAAGCTGGGTGAGTTTGAGACTGTGGCATTAACTAAGGAATGTAGTGCCCTCCTTACTAGTAAGATTCCACCTAAGTTGAAAGAACCGGGTAGTATCACCATTCCATGCACCATAAGAGGACAAGAAGTAGGCCATGCACTTTGTGATTTGGGGGCTAGTATAAACTTGATGCCATTGTCTATATTCACTAAGTTAGGTATTGGAGAGGCTAGACCCACAACCGTGACATTACAACTAGCCGATCAATCCATAGCTTACCCCAAAGGAAAAATAGAAGATGTTTTAGTCCAAGTGGACAAGTTTATTTTTCCGACTGATTTTCTTATCTTAGATTATGAGGCCGATAAAAATATACCAATCATCTTAGGACGTCCATTCCTTGCGACCGGACGAACTTTGATCGATGTCCATAAAGGAGAGCTCACAATGAGAGTCAATGACCAAGAAGTAACCTTCAATGTCTTCAAATCCCATAAATTCATTGAAACTGAAGATTGCTTGGCTGTGAGTTTGATTAATGGTACCCAAAGTTTTGATCCAGTGGGAAGTGGGAGTGAGCACTCCGACTCAGAAAACGATGAAACTTTTGAGTATGAGTGTAACGAGATCCTGGCAGCTTTTGAGCAGCTAGATTTCAAGGATAGACATGTCAAACTACCATATAAATATCCCCCTGACTTGAATTTGAAGTCATTGCCTCCCCACTTAAAATATGCCTACCTCAATGAGTTAGAAGAACTCTGTCACCGCTCCTACTGAAATGCAAAAACCAACAAAGAAAAGATCAAGAGGTGGCCTGACAAAAAAATCACTCATGGAAAGTTTGTGGAGGGACAAAAAGTGCTACTTTTTAAATCAAGGTTAAGGATGTTTCCGGAAAAGTTAAAATCTCGATGGAAAGAGCCTTACACTGTGGTCAAGGTAAGTCCTTTAGGAACTCTGGACTTGATGGCTCCTCAATCCGGACAAATCTTTAAAGTTAATGGACAAAGGGTGAAACACTTTCTGAGTGGGAGTGCCCACTCTCCATCCCACTTTGGTTGAGGAAAAGTCAAAACCATTTTGTAAATAATTTTATTTCTTTTATTTGCTGATTTTTTGATGTTTTTGTTGTTTTAACTTCCTTTGTAGTTTATTTTGGGTTGTATGCAGATTGAATGCCTTTTTTAAGCCAAGCTCTACAAAAATGCTCGCAGTGGGATCGGTTACATCACTCCGTCTCCCCACTCCGTGTCTGACAACAATAATGACAAAGGGGTGAGATGTCACGTTTTGAGCGGCCACAACACGAAACCATCAACTCTTCCGAGGAAGATCTCCACCCGTTGCTCCAAACACTAATGGTTTACTGGAACTGTTGTGCCCACTCTTGATGCTCTCTGAAAACAATTTTAATTTTTGCGTTTATTTGCTGCATTCATCTTTTGGCTACTTGACATTTGCTACTTATCTCTTAATCTTTGGTCTGGTTGTGCATGGATCCCTACTACTTTTAGTAGGAGTTTTGGTTACTAACCATTTTTATGTTTGAATGGTGTTTGATCTTTTTCCAACTTACGGTGCCCAACTTTCGGACTCCGAACTAAAAAAAACTCACTTTTGTAAGTTCTAGATCCTCAACTTGTCATATTAAAATGATATAGACCATTTTTGCATACACTTCCCAAACACGATCCTTTTGTACCCAAAAGCCTCTTCGTTATTCTTTTCCAAGTCACAATAAGGACATTGTGCAGTTTTAAGTTTGAGGTGGGGACTTCCGGTCTTTATTTAGCCACAATGAGGACATTGTGAAGTTTTAAGTTTGAGGTGGTATACAGTACCCCCCTAAAAAAACCAGAGTGACCACTCCAAAAAATGATGGTGTGCCTGTTCTGGACCATCAGAGTGCCCACTCCCAGAAAACTATACCCCATATCCAGATAAACCCAGAAGTGTACCTGTTTACTATTACAAAATCCAAAAACTGTCCACTTCTAAAAAAAACGAGAATATCTCGTAAAATAAGCATCCTAAAATGGGATTTCCGGTTCAAGTTTGGTAATGTCTACTACAAAACCCTTGGGAAATACATTCAAAGCCATAAATCTATCAAACCCCAATCAAGTCCTATGGATCAATTGTTAACAAGGGAAAAGGTATCTTCGAATGCACAAAAGTGACAATTTAGTTTTGGGACCGAAAGAAGCATCTATGGAGAAAGATCAAGGTTCATTCAATGCACGAAATTTGGTAAGTTCCTCAAAGCTTGAAGTGCATTTCTTTTTACTCCTTTATTTTTCTTTCTTTTTATTACTTGGGGACAAATAATGATTTAAGTTTGAGGTTGTTATAACTCTATTTTTAGAGTTATTATTTCCTTTTATTTTGATCTTCTTTTGTCAAATTTTGGCCACTTCGCTTCTTAAATCACCCATTCTTGGTCTTATTCCCACAATTGAACAAAAAGAGTGGATTACAGTTTTTATGAACCATTTAGTGGGCTTTTGATGCACTTTCACGTAAAAATCTGCAGTGACTTTGGGAATGCCCACTCTGGTGCCCACTGACGTGCCAAGTAGAAGACAAATAAATGAAAGTATTTTAAAAGTCAACTTGGAGCCAATACTGGAGAAGGAAGCATCGATTTCAGCAGGAAGTCATGGGTGGAAAAGCAAAAGAAGCATGCTCCCTAAAGTATGGCATGGCATTAGTTTATTGAAACCAAGGTGTATTTAAAGCTACTTTTTGGGAAAAGGTGAAGTAACCATGGGTCTTACGTACAAACCTTTGGAAAAATTTCTTGCTTAAAGGAAAAATACTCAAGTCTTCCACTTTTGGTATTAACTTCTAGGTATTGCTCCCACTTTTGTATTATCCACCTTTTCCTCTAAGTATATAAATAGGACTTGGTGCTTTCAATTAAAACAACCACTTCACATTTAGTGCATTTAGTTTCTTAGCTTAGCTCTAGTATTCCCTGAATTTAGTCTTCAATTTCTGCATTAAGTTCCTAGTGTAGCATTTACTTTGAAGCAATTTACTACTTTGTAGTTGTCCTGTTCCCACAGTGCCCACTGCAGTTTTTAATCAAAGTTTGTATTTTAGTATGTTTGCTTGCAACTTCTCATCTTTTATTTTCTTCACTTCTTTAAACATGAGTTAAGCATCCTTTGGGATGTATGAAGGAAAAGTACCCAGATTTTACGACAAATGCTTGAGTAGTCTTCATATTTTGAATATTTATTGTTTTGGTCGTCCATTACTCTATTATTTCCCAACGATGCGAACAAGCCGATCACTTGAGAGTGTCTAAAGTCTAGTTCTCAACTCAGAAATGGGTAGAACGTAGTGACACGAGCTTGGATGGTGCTAGAGGATTCGAAAGAATTCTTATGACACAGTCTGCACAGTGAGATAATCTCAACCCACTAGAGTAGTAGGCAAGCTAGTTTGTGTACTTAAAAACACTTAGAGTATTTGTCTCTACACATTCCATCGAAACCTGAAAAGGTTCATTCTGAGATTACCATTGACAAAACAATAAAGACTAAAAGTATGGGATTTTAACTAAAAGGTGTGAGCATTTGTGTAACCGGGCTTTCCTAGCGGAGTGCCCACTCCACACATGTGCAGTGAGCACTATTCGAGATCAAGTATTTAATATAAAATCTGGGGAAAATCTACACCTACATTCCTTCTTTTAAACTTAAGTAACTCGTTAAAATTAATATTTCACCAAACCAACCAACTTATTGCTTTCTCACTAATTGAAACTTGTAAAAGAAAGCTCATGAGAACAATAGTGTCTTGATTGTCCAGTCCCTATGGATACGATTCTGGTATTTTACCACTTATTACTTGTTGTGACGATCATAGTGGCCAGTGTACACTTGCGCTTCCCACTGTGGACAGTTTGCATCCCACTGCAATTAACACATATTCCGCACGTACCAACGACCAATCCAACTGATGAGACAGACGATGACGAGCCTATTAGGGATGATGATGGAGGGTTCCTAATCAAGAAAGAAAAAATGTGTTCAAATCGACTTAGAAGACGATGATGATGAAGATAATAATGATGATGGCTATAGATATGACAGTGGTTCTTTTCGAATAGATCACGTTTCGTGATTTTCTGACTAAAACTAATTAGTTTCGTAACTTTGGTTGATGTTTTGTTGAATTATGGGGTTTATAATTTGATTATTTGGTATTGAAATATATAATCATGTTTTTTTGGGTCAAGTGTTATGGATTTATGAATTTTATAGATTTACTTTTTGGGGTTTACGCCTCGACCACCTCGGGGCCTACGTCTCACCTACCTAAGTAGAAAATGCCTCGAGGCTCCTTTCGTTCTTTAAAACCTTGATTGGGTGTTTTTGAGATATGATATGATATTTAATCAACTAAATGTGATTTCTTGGATATTTGGAGAATTTGGGCTACATGATGTTTTTAACTCTTAACAAAGATAATTTGGGTTAAAAAGGTTTTCAATGGATTTATTGAATGAGTTGAAGTGTTTACTGACCGTATCTATAGTCAAGGGTTGTTTTTGAATTTTACCCAACTTATGAGTTTTAATGTTGACACTTTAACCATTTTTGACCTTAGTTGTATAAACCTTTGAGGTTGGTCATCCTTTAGCTTTATGAAGATCTTGGAAATACAAGCCCTATTGTGTTGGGCCTTTTGGCCATTATGTTTTGATGAAGTGTCAGTTATGGACTTATTCGGGTTATAGGTGCCATGTATTTGTAAATGATTGAACAGTATGTCTTTTCGGCTTATGTAGTTTACATTGGCTTCATTAAAATAGTCAAGTGTTTTACGAGGCCTTTTGGCTTGAATTATAGTTAATGAGTTTTGGGAGTTTGTCCGATTTTAATGACTCAATATGGATCTTTATACTCAAAATGCATTTATTGCATAAGTGTTAGATATTACATACTTTTGAGTGTGTTACTCACTCAATTGGTGTCATGTAACTTTATATTGTAATGCATTTGATCCATATGCATAAGATTTTGTTTATTATTAAGCGTGGATTTTTGAGGTCCATAGTTAAGTCTAGAGAGTGGCAAGTCATGGGTAGTTATCTTGCAGTGGTACTCGGTTGAGTCGTATACAGGGCTAGGTCTTGCAGTGGTGCTCATTGGAGTCGTATACGGAGACTGGTGACTTTTGTGTTGAGACTCATCTAGAGGTCGACTAAACACTATGGTCATTTGGGGAATCTTGTTGTGGTGCTCAATGGAGCCGTGTACGGGGATCCATGGCCCGAGATGAATCTCGAGAATGTTGATAAATGGCTTAACTTTGTATCCCCACCACATTCGATGGAATTAAGTTTCCCTTATCACCGAAAGGTGTTATTTTCGGGTACTTCATTACACGTGCTTTCGGTGTTTGGAGTATATAGTTTTATCTATATAGTTAGTATTTTGGAGCAACGTCTTGTGCATGTATTGGGTGAGTTTGGATATTAGTCAATTATCTAAAGTGAGTATTTTAAATTGGAAATAACAAGCTATGTAAATATAGTCCTTTTTATAACCTATGCTTTAAAAGATGGTGGTGCGTAAAGTAAAATGTTTGTTTTAATCGTTTTATGTTTTATATGATAAAATTGTTTTAACTCACTAGGCGTTAAGCCTAACACTTTTCTTATCAACATATATATCAGGTCTTATAGGGATATGAACGACATTTTGAGCTTTATAGAGGTTCAGGTAGGATGGCTTTAGAGGCGTCATCCATTTAGAGCTTTATAGCATATTTGATGGCTTTAGAGGCGTCATCCATTTAGAGCTTTAGAGGTTCAGGTAGGATGGCTTTAGAGCTTTATAGAATATTTGATGGTTTAGTAACACCCGACTCACTCTAATTTCGTTTTAGGGAATTAGATAGTCCCATTTAGAACTATGATACATCTTCTTGTCTTCTTTCCTTTGTAAACTTTAAGTAATTTATTATTAAAGTTATGTATTTAAAGGATTTTGGAAGTTTTATTGCGTGTTATTTTCTAAATTTAGGGGTGTTACATGCAATGACCTCTTATTCTTTTGTCTTTGTCTCTCACCCTCTATTTTTTTATCAATCTGCTCACTTCCACACAAGCTCTCATTCACATTTTCCCTCTTTTCACTCTGAGGTTGTTCATCATAAATTTCCTACCCTACACAATTACTTCCCCCTTCTCTCTCTCTCTCTCTCTCTCTCTCTCTCTCTCTCTCTCTAAGGTTGGGCTTCTTGGGCATGGTTTAAAGGTTCTTCAAAACCCATATAAGCGCATAATTTAACTAGCGCATAATTTAACTAAAATCTCATTGTAACCTACATATGATAACAAAGTAGCAGGGAGCTTCATCAAGAGAATTTGATGTCCTCAAGGAGTCCATGTAGTATAATAGAACAACATGTTCATTTTCCCTTCTCCTGATTGTTGAGTCTTCTAGCATAATACTTTCAATGAGCATATTCCAGAATCTTTGATAAGTGATGTATATGTTATTAGCAACTAAGTATTCCCTTATTAGCAACTACATATTCCATGAAACATAGATAAATGTCTAGTGCTAGCTTGGTCTTGACCACCAGATTTTCCAGTCAGACATTTATTAACTGTTGAAAACAAGCAATATCATACTAGAGGTAGATTATTTCTTCTAAATAAACTAACAGTTGTCAGTCTACTCAGATATCCTAATCTGTTGATATATCTGATCAGCCTTTCATAATTTGGCTTCGTGTCAAAAACATATTTACCATCAATACCATTCCTTTATGGAATTCCAATGATATCTCTGAATCTCTCCAAAAAAAAATCATAGCATTTCTATTTCAAGTTTGGATTCCAAACATCTAGTACATGATTGAAAACCAAGTTTTGCCATTATTGTTGTTGATATTGATAAGGAACCATTGGTTGATGATAGACCAATCTTTTGAACGGATGGTTTTTGAAAATCTCGATCAAAAATTTATGTACATCCTTAAGTCTATTAGATTCTAGGTCAAGTTCACAGTTGTTGCTCTTTGATGATACACAATCCTTAGTTGCAATCTCAATATTCAAAATTTATGGAATAAGGCTTGAAGCTCTAAAAGTTGCTTCACTTTGACTAGGAACCAGGCTCTTCGAAACATCTGGAGAAGTTTCTAATTTCTCGTATTCAGAGTCTCAAACATTATTATTGGAGATTTTTGTTCAACCAAAGAAATCTCTCAAAATTTCTCAGTTGCCAGAACCTTCAACAAAATGGTTTTATAGAAAGAAGAAGCATAACTCTGTGTGAGACTACCAAGTCAATGATTACTGATGCATGTATACCCACCAACTTTTGTGCAGAATATGTAAACATTGCATGTTTTACTCAGAAGCGAGCTACTATTGTAAAAAGTCATCGAAAGACTCTGTGGGAACTCTTTCGTGGATGAAAACCAAAATATTGTCTTTTAAGATAAATATGAAAAATAGGATTTTGGATTGAATCCTATATTTTTATGGTCTTGTTGGATGGAGAATTCAAATACGAATCCAACGGTCCTTTCCGGAGTGAAAACGGAGCTAAAACGAAGAAGTTATGGCCAAAACAACTTTCGGTACAACATCGGCTAAAGTGACCGGCGAAAGTGACACTTGTCACAATCGCATGTCACTCTCGCCGGTTTTGTACCGAGAGTCATGGGACCACGGCGAGACTGGCCAGCGAAAGTGACAACTGTCACTCTCGCACATCACTTTAGCCGTTTGGTATCTGGAGCATAAAAACGCGATTTTCACCATTTCAACCCCATTTTTCATTTCCCCACTTCTTCCCCTCATCTATTTCTCTCCCAAACCGAAACCCTAAGCCCCCGAAGTCGATTTTGAGACATTTACCCACAAGATTCGAGATTTGCATGTGATTTCTTCATCTACCATGGTTTTAGGAAACAAATCTTGAAACCCTTTCACTTCACCTTCTTCACCCAAAGCTTTCTAGGGTTTCATCCAACCTTTTTGTCCATTTTGAATAATTGGAGCTTGTGGTGTTTGGTTGGTGATCTAGAGGTGTTTTGTTGGTGGATTCTTGTTGTGATTGAGGTGACCATCTCTTTTCTTCATCTATGGAAATTAAGGTTTTGGGTATAAGTTGAGATTATTGATGAAAATGTTTAGGGAACGATTTTATATGATTGAATATGATTATTGATGGTTGGAAACTTATGGATCTAGGTTTTTGGAAGATTTGGCTTGGGAATTCAAGTTTATTCAAAGGAGCTCAAATTGGGGAAAATCTAAATTTAACCTAAATCTAGCAAGGTGAGTTCAAGTTGATTTGTGAAAACGTTGTACTTGTCAAAATGTTCATTTTAAAGTGTTTTGTGTGTTTTTACATGAAAATATTCATTGTTGAATTATTTGGTGGATTTTGATTACTTGGAATGTTTGATTTTATAAATCTTGCAAAATAACCATTTTTGGGATTTTTGGATAACTTGATAAAATAAGTATAAATGGAAGTGTTTTGATATTTAATGCATGATTGGAGGTTATCTAGTGAAAATACATTTGAGTGTTTGGTTGGAAATGTGCATAATTTTATGCGGTGGTATGTTTTAAAGCATGAACGTGTGGGTCATTTGGTTTTGGGTCATTTCCGACCTTGTGAACATTTTAGAAGATGTAAACCCTTCGGTTTGAGAAAAGACGTATTTTGGGTATTTTGATGGATGAATCTTAAGTATTGTTATTTTAAATGCTTTATCTTGCGTATGTAAATCTTTGGGTATAAATGCACTTTGATGTGTCTTAAATTAAGAGTTGTGTTGAGTAATTCGAGTCTCTGGAGCATATTTCGCATAAACGTGGATTATAAACGTTTTAATGCATTATTCGGTTTTCATGAGTGGTTAATTGGTGTTGGTTGAGCTTATTCGGTTTATGACTTTAATGAGTCTTGAGGACGTTTTGTTCGAATTTTAACGATTGAATGTGGAGCTTTGGTCGTCAGTTGCATTAATTGCATTTTAATTGAAGAGTACATGTTTTGAGTGCGTGTGTCGTTAAAGTGGAGTCATGTACTTTCAGGTCGTAATGCATTGGATCCATAGGCATATGAGTCGGTCATATCTTTATAAGTGGAAAGCCTTGGTATTTTCACTTTGGGAAGTATGTCATTGTGACATTTTGTGTCCCGGCGTTGTGGAGAGGAACCACTTTGGGTTGTACTCCGGAATTTTGTGGTTGATGTTCTAACTCTTGTGCACGAGAGTTGAACATCATGGGTTATCAAGTAAGGAGCCGAGACTCCAATTCTTGAATGCTAGTAAGTAGGCAATAAAGGTTCAATGGAAACCTTGAGGTGTAACTTACTAGAGAATGAACAGGCAATAAGATCGTGTATCCTTGAGGTGTAGCTGGGCACAACAGGCAATAAAGGATATGGTGGTGCCACTTGTTGCTGGGTGTGGGACTTGAGGTGTAGCTTACTATAGCAGGCAATAAAGTCCGACTCGAGTTGGAGCTTATTAAAGCAGACAATAGAGTCACGTTCTGAGGTGTAGTTCAATAACATAGTTATGCGGCTTAACTTTGTGTTCCACCACATACAATGGAATCGGGTCTCCCCCGTCACCGAAAGCTGTTCTTTGGGTATTTATTTTTATCCATGTTTTCGGTAACGTATTATGTTTATATGGATTGCTTTCCATATATTTATGGGCTGTGATTTATGCCTCATCCGTATTTGGGATGTTTTGAATAATAGAGGTTTATTCGTGTTTTTATAATTATGGAAATCAAATACTATCTCACTTTTCAAGCGAATTTTTGGTTGAGCCCATCTTTGAGAATCGTTTTATATTAGAGCTTTCATCACGTGAGTTGTGTGCGTTGGAAAATGGGTGGTTTGCATTTAAAGTAAATCCTTTTGAACTCACGATTTAAGTTGCACCCCTCTCATCTTACGAATTATATAACTGTGATAAAAAAATCTTTAACTCACTAGGCGTTAGCCTAACCTTTTTATTTGTCGGCATGTGCAATAGGTTCCGGTTGGGATGTAGTTCTAGTGCAATGTAAAGAGTGGAGAGCTAGTTGTGTGCTCAAGAAGTAAGTAGCTTGGTGAAGTCTTCCGCATTTGGGGAATAGCAACTTGATTTTTGGGGTTGAGTAACACCCGACTTTTTGTAGCCTTGGCGATTGACTTAGGTTTTAATTGTTGAAATTAAAGCGTTTTTATATTGAGGTAATTCCAAGAATGATTTGTAGAAGGAACTTTATCCTTAATTGGTTATTTTATTGAAAATTTTATTTATTTGCTCTTTCCAATTTTGAGGGTGTTACAGTTGCCTACAAGAACTTCAAGGTTTTCAGATGGATGTCAATAGTGATTTTCTAAATGAAAATTTATCAGAAGAAGCATATGTAAAGCGACCTCTGGGATTTGAAGACTAGATAAATCCAGATCATGTATACAAAACGGTCTAAAAAGCTCCTCGTGCACGGTATGACATTTTTTCTACTTTTCTTCTTGATAATGACTTCATTTGTGGTAAGATTGATAACACCCTTTTTTAAGAAATTTGGTGTTGATGTCATTCTAGTTCAACTCTATGTAGATGATACAATATTTGGTGTGACATCTATTTCTCTCTATGAGAACTTTGCTAATCTCATGCACATTAAATATGAAATGCGTATGATTGGTGAAATAAATTTTTTCTTAGGGTTACAGGTCAAACAAACCAATGATGACATTTTTATTAGTCAAAGATTTAGTAAAAAATTCAAGTTTGACCACTGCACACCCATGAAAACTCCAATGGATCCTCCAATAAAGTTACACTCTAATCCAAATGAAAACCAGCTGATGTAACCAATTATAGATAACCGATTTGATCTCTTTTATACCTTATCTCAAGTCGACCAGAAATTATTTTTTCACGTGTCTATGTGCTATATATCAAGCCAATCCAAAATAGTGTCATTTTTCTGCTGTGAAAATGATATTTAGATCTTTAAAAGAAACCCTTATATAGGTCTTTGGTACCCAAAGACACATGTTTTGAACCAATTGGATATTCAGATTCTGATTATGCAGGATGTCAATTAGACACGAAAAACACTACAGAACCTGTCAACTTCTTGGCGAAGAACTAGTGAGTTGGTCAAGTAAGAAGCAAAACTCACTCTCAACCTCCACGACTGAAGTTGAATATGAGGCTGGTGGAAGTTGTACAACACAAATCTTATGGATGAAGAATCAACTTGTTGATTATGACTTAAGGTTTTTTGCTATACATATTCTATGTGATAATTCCATTGTCATTGTCATTGCCAATAATCCAGTTTTTTACACTCAATAACCAAGTATATTGGTATTTGGAATCACTTCATCCGAGACCACATATCCAAAGGAAACGTGGAACTACATTTTATTCCACCAGAATATCAATTGGTTGATTTGTTTACTAAACCATGGATTGAATCACCATTGATTGAATCACCATTGATTGAATCAAGGTTCAGGTTTCTAATCAGTGAATTGAGAATGTTAAATGTTGAAAATTAAAATTTCACGAGTAATCGTGTTATATATTAACTAATTGTCTCATTGAATTTTATCATAGTTATTCCGATACTCTAAAAATAATAAAATCAAGGAAAACCTACGTGGATCCATTGTTTGTGTATTCTCTGATCCGAAGAGTGTCAATTGGAAAGTCTCTAAAAAATCCTATGTGAATCTGATGGTTGTGTGCTCTCTGTGTGCTCTCTGATTCGACCAGTGTAAATTGGAAAGGCTCTCAATAAATCCTATGTGGATCCAAGACTATGGTTATAAAGTATCCTTCATCGGATTTCAAGAATTTGATTAAAAGATCTATTTGTTACAAAATTTAAAGTAACATTTCGTATTCCATTTTTTCCATCCGATTATTACATCTTCTCAAAACATATCTTAACCCAACCGATACTTCCTCTATTCGGATTCCCTGCTTACCCGACCTCTCACATTTCTATCTATTGTGGAACCATAAGAGTATGGGATAAACCCTATGTCACAATCATGAATACGTGTCAGAATTAAAAGCATTGGTGCAGTTTTCTAGTCAAAATGTCTCTTAAATCGCCACATATACCATATCTCATAATTTCATTTTATTTATAAACCCCTCTTTTATCTCACAAAAGTTACTCTTGTCTCATTCCACTGATTTTACCGAGTGTTCTTTGTCTTCCTCAAGCTTCTTCAATGGCAAATATCTTCAAAACTTCTCCTTCTCCAAATGTTTATTTATCAGAATGTCAAATAAAGGGAACAAACTACAAAGCTTATATATCCATAGTGATGGAACCTCATTTCACCACATCAAAATGGACTTTCTTTCAAATAGTCCAATCGCTCATGCTAGGCGTGGGAATGGGACGGGGATGGGGCGGGGACCTCAATCCCCATCCTCGTCCCCGATCCTCATCTTCATCCCCATCCCCGTCCCCGTCGGGAATATGATCATATCCCCATCCCCACCGGGGAACGGGGATCCCCTATGGGGAAACGTGGATTTTTTCCTCGATCGATTTTTTTTATTTTAATACAAAAAATTACATCATATACTAATTAATAACCTAAAACCAAAAGAAATTCAACCTAATAAAAAAACTAACGTCACACGTACCAAAACATATCGAGTAATATCCAAAAACATATCTAGTAATTATATTTTGATTTGACGTCCAAAATACATACTAACATCCGAAAAATAACAATTTTATATTATAAACCTAGTTAGACATTAATTTAATACAAAAAATTCACAAGATCATATAACAAATGATAACCAAAAACCAAAATAAAATCAACCTAATCTAAAAAAAATTAGCGTCAAACGTACCAAAACATATCGAGTAATATTTAAAACATGTCGAGTAATTGTATTTAGATTTGACATCCAAAATATATACTAACATCCAAAAAAAACTATCAAAAAAATACCAATTAATATATAAACGGGGACGGGGCGGGGAGTGCGATACCCGTCCCCATCCCCGGTTTGAGACAAACAGGGATCCCCGTCCCCGTCCCCATCCCCGATTGGGGCGAGTGGACCGGGTTCCCCGACGGGTCGGGGCCGATTCCCATGCCTAGCTCATGCTCTATCTGTCAACCCCAAGATGAACTCGAGTATGTTAGGGACTTTTTGGTGTTCTTGCACACTTGATGTTAAAACAAATGAGTTCATTGCCAATATTCTTTCTAAGAATGATTTCTCATTCAATGTCAATGATGTTGCTCGTGTCCTACATCTACCTTTATCTAATGAAGAAAATTCTGAAAACTTTGCCTTAGAAAAGGATCTCGAATATGTACTTTATGTGATTGAATAGAGAAAAGTTGTATCTAAAGCCTCTGCCACCGACATTTTTCTGCATAAAAACATGAACAACGTGTGGTATTTCTTCTTTTCTCAACTAACATATTGCTTAAGTAGCAAAACTACCGGCTATGATCAATGCCCTAGTTACAGAACCAAGTTGGCACATTCCCTCAATTTTCAATGAAATATCGACTTTGCGTTATATTTCTTCAAATACTTCTGCATACGAAAGGATGAGAAATGTTAACAAATGTCTACCTACATCAACTACAAAGGCATAAGTCAAAAGTACAATAATGCATTGTTTAGATACTTAGGCATCATTTGACAAAAATAAGCTAGCTTATCAGTCATCAGTTAGCTTATCATGCTATCAGCTACCTTAAAAATTACGATACGATGTCACGTTTTAGGTACCCGTTTTTTTGAAAGTATATTATTTTAATTTGTTCAAAAAAAGAAAATATATTATTTAAAATAAAAATAAAAACAAAAGATAATTATATTTTTATGTAATTTTCTTCATGATTTTATAAATAAAAGAAAACCCAGGATTTTGGGATAATTTTTACAATTTTACCTTGTACATTTTGGAGATTTATCGAATTAGAATGAAAATTAAAAAGGAGTGAAATTTGGAATCTTGTGATAGCTCGCTCTTTCTCCAGCTCTCACGATTCTCTTTAATAATCGGTCGTCGTCCTTCGTCATGTTCTTTGGTATCTAAATTTGTGATCTCTGTTCTTTTTTCTTCCCACTCTCTCTCTCTCTTTAGGGTTTATGACTCGACAAATCTTTCGTCTTTCACCACTTCCCTCCAATTAAAAGGGCTTTCCGTTTCAGGATTCTTTTTATTTTCATGCTTCATGGAGCAGCTGCGGTGAAATTTTCAGAATTCTTACTTGAGGTTTGAGCTGTTTCCTGGTAGTAACTTGTTCATTACCCACTTCTTTGCTTATTGTTCGTTCAGGAATTCAATTTACAGCTAAGATTTATGCTTTTGTTCGATTATTAAGCTAGGTTTTGCTTAAGCGTTTGATTATAGGACGGAATGTGGCCCTGATCGTACTGATTATTAAGAATTCTAGAAAATTAGCGTCAATAGCTATTAGGGTTGAAAGCAGTGGTTTATACAAGAGGTTTGTTTCACCAGTTCTGCCTGTGGTACCAGGAAAAAGAGCCGCACTCTAATTTCTGATGTCAAATTACTATACAAACACAAATTAGTGTGATGGCTCTCCAACACTGCCACCAACATTATTTTATTTGTGGTGTAGTTAGCAAATTCACCTAGAAAACTTAATTTCCCCAATACTGAAGTTGAAAGGAGTCCGTTAATATTTAAAGTCTAAGTGTAGCTGTTTCATTTTCTTTTTTTCTCCCCAGAAAGGACATAGTATATCTTTGAATTGCCTTTAGCTACGAGGAAAGGTAAGAAGTGTCATTTGAATGAATTGCTTATTTGCTGGATTGTCAATCATCTTTATTTGTTGTTTAATGAAATCAAATGGTAACTCATGCTCACACTTTTTATCTGGTTCAGTGGTTCTCTATGCCAATATGGTGAAAGATTGCTATAAATTTTTGTTTCTCTTCACATCTCCCAGAGCGTTTTGCATAAATGTGCCTTTTGATTTTGTTGTTATATCACAATGCAAGATTGGTGGCATTTAAACCACAAGGCTTGTGGCGTACTGGTTAAGGCCTTGGGGGGATGTGGCTCAGAAACCCATCTACCCCGGGTTCGAATCCAGGTGTTGGCAACTTCTGGCAGCTGATGAATTATCTCAGGACTGCATGCTTAGCAGTCAATCAGTGCCAGGGATTAGTCTAGGCAAAGCCTAGGATACCCTTTCAAAAAAAAAGATTGGTGGCATTTGACTGTTAAATCTAATTGCTGGAGTAAATAAAAAAATTGCTGAATTGTCACTATTGTTGGTTGCCAAGATAGACGAGTATTTTCATAAAAGAACTTTCTTAATTGTAAGATTGTATATATTTGAGCTAAAAACTTGAAAAGTTAAACCACATATGTTTAAATTTCTAGTTAGTTGGTTGTTGAATCAACTGCTTTGTTTCGGTTGATGCATCCGTATCAGATCTTCTCATATTTGTTACTTCTTTCAGTTCACCCAGGGGAGTGGTATTAGCCTCATGATATAAAGATCAGTGAATCATTTAATATAAAACTTTCTGCTGCTTTACTTAATCTTACGGTCAAATATGCTAATAATCCAGTCACATGGTAAAACTCTTCAACGTTATATCTAGATATTAATGTTACCTGAAGTGTCTGGAACCCCTACACCCCATGATCCAGGTCACAAGACCCAGATCTTGGTTGGTTCGCACATCAGTTTGGGTCTGGAGCAATATTCACATGTGAAGTTAAGTAGCGAAGAGAATATGGAAAATGGTAGGAATGCAACCATACATATCACTCTAACAGAAAGAAGAACTAATGTTTATGCATAGCCGTCTCCTGGACTCACTTGGTCTTGCGTTGTGATTTGCTAGATATTATGTATATTCATGGTGGTTGTTATTGTAGGAGGCGTTTATGTTTTTGGAACTCCATAGGAGAGAGAAATCAGGGGAGAGAAGCAGAGATAACCGTATTAACAAACACAGGAGAGAGATAACAAGTGTATGTGAGGGCATAAATGTCAACAATTCCTGTA